>JABCRI010000990.1:0-25206 GCA_015143295.1 Tetracentron sinense
TTTGTTCTACTTGCAGAACAACGTTTCCGTTGTGACTTGACGAAGTTATCGTGTCTAAAGCACAAACGGAAAACATTGTGCTATTGAACAACGTCGTTGTCGTTGCGAGAACCAACGAGGGACCGTTGGTCTCACCGACAATCGAGGTCGTTGCTGTGTTTTGAGGCATCTAAGCCGTAACCCGAGCTTGGGTCAACAACGAGACCGACTCGTAGGAGGAAGTGATCGAGGCGATCCATAATACGACAAGTGTGCCGAAACTCGACTGGCCGTTTTACTCTTTTTATTTCGTGCGAAAGCACTGTCTTGGGCTTGAATGCTGGTTCACTCTGAGTACCGTCGATCCGTCCGATTGGACTTAGAGGAGACTCTCACGTGTTAATGCAACCGACGGCAGATATATCTCAGATATTTGGCAATGAGTGCTAAGACACGTGGTATGGACACCTATGGCCATCCATGGTCATCGATGGCCATACCAACCTTGCCCTATAAAAACCCCGTGATTTTTAGTGCACAGGGGACTGGATCATTAACTCAGATCCGAGAATACGTGTTCAGTGCTCCTAGTGCCTCGAGTATTTTTCAGTGTTTGTTCTTGTGCTTACTGTTCACCATCTTCTACCCCTACTGACTTTACCATCGGAGTACAGGTCAGGGTGCCACACCCTCCGCTCCAACCTTCTACCAGTAAACCAGGACGTGGAAGTAGCTGCTGCTGACGCGTGTCCGTCCGGTATTTTTTCCCCACACAAAATTGGCGCCGTCTGTGGGAAATAATAAACGAACCCCCCTTCGCTCTCTGTGATCATGGCTGATCAGTCAGAAGTATTCGGGCATGAGGATCAGACCCCTCATTCCACTTCTTTCATACCCTCTGTCTTGCACATTCCTGGAGCCAGTCCTTCGTCTGGGCAACCAGAGAGGACCGTGCCTCCCCCTGCTGAGCTCTCTGTTTCAGATCGCGTCTTGGCGATGCTGCAACTGCAGCAGTCTGTTCTGGATCAAATCACCAGGCAGCAATAGTTGATGCAAGCAAGGCTGGAGGCGTTCGAGCATAGCAGGCTCGAGGTGGAGGAGGTGCCACTGCAGAGGCCTTCCTTGAGACGTCAGTTTGACTTCTCTTCTTCTCCTTCTGCCCCGGAGAACCGTGAGACCAGGTTTGTGCTTCTTCCTACTGAAGGGGATGTAAGGCAGCCTCCGGTTCGAGCAGAGCATCCCTTCGGATCGTGTGGATTTCAGAGAAGGAGCAGGAAGAGAGGACCTGAGAGTGGGTACCGGAGGTGCAGACACCCAGAAGACTTGGGTAACAGCCAAGGAGGTGGAGGCTTTAATCGGTGCTCGCGTTAAGAGCATGAAGGGAGGGATTCCTGACCACTTTGCTCAGTCAGCAAAGGAGAACGTTGAGAACTCTCCTTTCACGGATGCCATCAACCAGTCCTATACTTCTTCCAAGTTCATAACTCTGATCTTCTCCCTGTACACTGGAAAGACGGACCCGGATGAGCATTTGTTTGACTTCAAGCATGCGATGGCTGTTCGTAACCCAGATGATGATCTTTATTGTAAGGCTTTCCCCAACAGCCTGTCGGGAGCAGCATCGAAGTGGTTTCGGAACTTGCCTCCTGGCTCCATCAGCAACTTCTCAGAGCTCAGGTCGGCCTTTATTGATCGCTTCATCATCAATAAGAAGAAGAAGGCGGGTGCAGATACTCTCTTCTCCTTGAGGATGAAGCCGGCCGAATCCTTGAAGGACTTCATTTCGCGTTTCACCGATGAAGTCCACGATATTGACAAGGTTGACGAAGCAAGCTGCATCGCCGCTTTCAAGAATGCTATCCCCAAGCATTCCGAGCTCTACAAGTCCTTAGCTCTTGACTATCCTGTCAAGATGGACGAGTTGATGGTACGTGCCACCAAGTACGGGAGGTACGAGGAGGACGTATCCGTCGTGTCAGTACCGAAGCCCAGAGCGAGAGCGGTGGATGTCGTGGAGAGGGCACACCGGTCATCGAAGAGGAAGGAGAAGAAGCAGCAACACGAGTCTTCATCATCTGAGGACTCGCCACCGAGGAAGCGGAAAGAGAAAGTTGTGTATGTGACCCAGCGGGATCAGCCGGATCGGCGCCCGCTGGAGAGAAATTTTAACCAACATCAGAGCAGGACGGAGAGGCGTCCTAACGACCAGCAGGCGAGCCAGCAGTATCAGCCACGCCAAGTGCAGCCTCAAGTACAGCACGAGAGAGGCGTACAACTTAATGAGAGGCGATCTTTTGCAGATCAGGCACCGCGCATCAATTTCACGGTCAGCCCGGCGACCATCATGAGGTCAATGGAAGATCAGCCATACTTTGAGTGGCCGGCGAGGGCGGTGCAGGATATTACATCAGGACCACGGGTGCATGAGTACTGTCACTATCACAAGTGCCGTGGTCATCTCACCAACCGATGTCGTATTCTGAGGGAATACTTAGAGAGGCTTGTTCAGGAGGGGTACTTGGGGGAGTATCTCGCTCCTGACAACGGCGGTGCGGAGCGTACCAGGGAGCCGGTGTCCCAATCTCGTGGAAGAGAACCCGCCAATAATCCCAGTACCAGTGGAGGAGTTTTCTTGGGCACGATCAATGTCATTTGTCGCGTGCACACGCCGGGAACTGATGTGGAGAGGAACTTCAGGGCGAAGGCCAAGAAGCTGTCTCATGAGGCTGTAGTGTGCCAGGTGCAAGTGCCTAGCAGAAGCGTTGAGCAGGCACTCACCTTCACTGATCGTGATCTGGCAGGAGTGATCCGACCTTACTATGATGCTCTTGTTCTCACCATGAGAATAGGAGACTTCGACATCAAGAGAGTGCTCTTGGATTCGGGGAGTGGAGCGGACATCTTGTACCTTCATGCTTTCACTCAGATGAAGCTGGATCCTTCCGTCCTCATCCCTGCTCAGACGCCCCTGTACGGATTTGATGGTAGCTCGATGAAGCCTGTAGGCGACGTTGTCTTGCCCGTTGTGGCTGGACCCGTCGTCCTCCAGACCAAGTTTTCCGTCCTGGACGCGCTATCACCGTACAATGCCATCTTGGGTCGTTGGTGGACCCATGAGATGAAGGCTGTCCCGTCCTCGTACTACCAGGTGTTGAAGTTCCCAACGCAGGACGGGCCTCAGGAGATCAGAGGCGATCAGTTGGCATCGCAGAAATGCGATTTTCCTGCTTCCGTTGTGCCCTCATAGCAGTTACAGGTCGTTCCCGTTGTGGAAGAGAGCTCGGAGGCATCGTTGTGCAGACCTTCCGTTGAGCCCACGAAAGCTGTCAATTTGGGAACGGAAGAAGAGCCAAAGGTGTTGCAGGTCGGGACGAGCTTGACAACGGAGGAGGAGCTCGAGTTACTGAACTTCCTTAAGCAGAATCTTGATGTCTTTGCATGGTCTCACAAAGATATGACTGGCATCGATCCGAATGTTATCTGCCATCACCTCAATGCTGATCATGCCATCCCTCCAGTGAAGCAGAAACCTCAGAGGCTTGCTCCAGCTTATCATGATGCAGTGAATAAGGAGATTGACAAACTGATCCAGTTCGGATTCATTCAGGAGGTGCAGTACCCTGATTGGATAGCCAATGTTGTGGCTGTACCTAAGAAGAACGGGAAGGTGAGAGTTTGCATCGACTTCACCGGTGTCAACAAGGCGTGCCCCAAGGACTTTTTTCCCATGCCAAGGATAGACAGGCTCATCAACGCCACTGCTGGCCACGAGATGTTATCCTTCATGGATGGTTATTCGGGCTATAACCAAATCCTCCTGGCGGAAGCAGATCGAGAGAAGACCACCTTCATAACAGAGCGAGGTTTGTTCTGTTATCGGGTGATGCCTTTTGGCTTGAAGAATGCGGGTGCCACTTATCAACGTCTGATGAATCTCATGTTCGGGTCACTCCTTGGCAAGACAGTTGAAGTGTACATCGACGACATCGTTGTGAAGAGTCGAGTACGAGGTACTCTTGTGGCAGACCTTGCTGAACCTTTCTCTGTGCTGCGATCTTTCAATCTGAAGATCAACCCAGAGAAGTGCACCTTCGGAGTCACCTCGGGGAAATTTTTGGGTTATCTTGTGAGTCAGCGGGGGATTGAGGCTAATCCAGCTCAAATCCGTGCTTTGCTGGACATGCCAGAGCCTAAGTCGAAGAAGGAGATCCAGAAGCTGACAGGCCGGATTGCTGCGCTCAACCGATTTATCTCCAAGTCATCCGATCGTTGCAAACCTCTGTTCGAGCTGTTGAGGAAGGACTCCATTTTTGCGTGGACCCCAGAGTGTTCCCGAGCTTTCCTTGCCTTGAAGGAGTATTTAGGCTCAGCTCCTATCCTTTCGGTGCCAGAGCCAGGTGAAGTCTTATATCTCTATTTGTCTGTTTCAGAGCAAGCCCTTGGTTCCGTCCTGGTAAGGAGCTGTGATGGCGTGGAGAAGCCTGTCTACTTCATCAGCAAAACCTTTCTCAAGGCAGAGTGCAATTATAGCAAGCTCGAGAAGGTGTGTCTGGCTCTTTTCTTTTCTGCAGAGAAGCTTCGTCCGTACTTTCATGCTCATTCTATCGTTGTCATCACAACCTATCCTTTGAAAGCCGTACTGGGACGACCCGAGCTGGCGGGGAGGATGTCAAAGTGGGCAGTAGCTCTGAGTGAGTTCGATATCCAGTATCGGGCCAGGAGTTCAGAGAAGGGGCAAGCGATGGCGGGTTTTCTTTCTGATTTCCTTGTGGAAGAGGAGGCAGAGGACATGGTTGTTGATCTACGGGAGCTCCCAATTGAAGTTGACAACGGAGATGCCGTTGTGGAGGGGGCCAAGTCGTCGGAATGGAGCGGCTGGCTGTTATACGTGGACGGATCTTCCAATTTCAGTGGTTCAGGACTGGGCGTTGTGCTTATAAGTCCGGACAACATCAAGGTGCAGAAGATGTCGCGTCTTGGGTTCACTGCCTCCAACAACGAAGCTGAGTACGAAGCCTTACTCCTTGGGTTGGGGAGTGCACGAGAGCTGCAGATCACCACGTTGAGAGTGTTTTGTGATTCACAGCTCGTGGTGAATCAGGTGAATGGTGTTTATGAATGCAAGGACGATCGGATGAAGCAGTATGCTACTCTCGTTCGTTCGTTGTGTGAAACATTCACCGTTGTGGAGATTAGGCACACCCGGAGGGATGAGAACAGGCATGCTGATGCTTTGGCGTATCTAGCTTCCATGGTGCAGGCTGACGAGCCCAGGGCTATTCTGATGGAGTTTCAAGAGTATCCTTCGATAACTCTTCAGGCACAGCGAGAAGTGTTCTTTGTCAATCCAGTCCCGAGCTGGATGACAGGGTTGGTGGCTTATCTGAAGGACGGAGTTCTCCCTATCAGTGTGAAGGAGTCGAGACGCATTCAGTTCAAGGCATCTCGTTATACCTTGGTGCAAGGAGTATTGTTCAGGAAATCTTTTGGTGGTCCCTTGCTGAAGTGTGTTCATCCTGTAGACGTGGAGAAAATACTTGCTGAGCTACATGAAGGTATATGTGGCATTCATTCGGGCGGGAGAACCATTGCCCATCGAGCTCTGGGGCAAGGTTACTTCTGGCCTTATATGCAGGCCGATGCTCAGAAGTACGTGAAGAGGTGCAGCCAGTGCCAGCGGTTTGCTCGCTTGATTCATGCTCCAGCTCAAGAGCTCAGCACTGTATCACAACCTTGGCCATTTGCGCGGTGGGGACTTGATATTGTGGGACCTTTCCCGAGGGCTCCAGGGAATCTGATCTTTCTTCTAGTGGCAACTGACTACTTCTCACGGTGGATTGAAGCCGTTCCCCTTGCACGTATCAAAGAACAAGAGGTGAAGAAGTTCTTGTGGGAGCACATCATCTGCAGATTTGGCATACCGCAGTCTATCGTTACTGACAACGGGAAGCAGTTCTCAGGACGGCTGATTGCCGACTTTTGCAGCGAGCTGAAGATCAAGCACGTCTTCTCTTCCCCTTATTATCCTCAGGGGAATGGATTGGCCGAGGCAGCCAACAAGAATATTCTCAATGCCTTGAAGAGAAGATTGGAAGATTCGAAAGGGAAGTGGACCACCGAGCTGCACAACGTTTTGTGGGGGTACAGAACGACTCCAAGGAGCCCTACCAATGAAACTCCTTTCTCTCTAGCGTACGGCATGGAGGCTGTCATTCCTACAGAGATCAGTTTGCCTACAGTGCGTTCTTGGCACAGCAAGAAGAAGGATGGAGAGAAAGATCAGAACACAGTACTCATGGCTATTCATCTTGACCTGCTAGAAGAGAAGCGAGAAGATGCCAGCATTCAGATGAGGAGGTACCAACAGCGATTGAGGAAAGCCTACAACAAGAAAGTACAACGGAGAGTGCTACAAGTCGGTGATCTCGTTCTCCGAAGAGTGTTCCAGAATACGAGAGAGCTTAACAGTGGCAAGTTGGGACCAAACTGGGAAGGGCCCTATATCGTAGAACGATTGGGAAGTCCTGGAGTCTGCTACTTGAAAGACTTGCAAGGTAACCTCATCTCGAAATCTTGGAACATCATGAATCTGAGGCAATTCTTTCAATAGAATCTGAGATATGCTGTTTACATGCAACGTTGTGCTTACAAGTTTTTCAGTGATCTTACACAATCATAATGCTCATATTTCAACATGTGATTTGCTATATTATGTGCCTGCTCGTTGTGTGCCCATTCATTGTCTACACTGTTCTCTGTCTGGTTCATCAGTGTAATATTGTGAATGTTTTGCAAGTAATTCAAATAAAGTTTTGACCGAACAACGTACTCATGATGAACACGAGTGGCTTATATAAGGATGTCATCTGAGCAAATCGAGTGGCTTAACCTAATGACATCCTCTGAGCATGTGCTTCGGAACTGAGTTACATTGCGTTCGTCCTATGAATTTTATTTGTCAGATTGCATTCACAGTGAATTACGCGAATGATGTGTCTGGATCAGTGCTTGCTCGCAATGCTTGTTCATAAGTGATTTTTCGTAGTGCTTTGCTCATGGTGAACGATCGTAGTGCTTTGCTCATGGTGAACAATCGTAGTGCTTTACTCGTAGTGAACGATCGTAGCGCTTTACCCGTAGTATTAACTCGTGGTGCTTTGATCGTAGTACTTAACGTAATGCTCTACTAGTAGTGCTTGTTCGTTGTGCTTTGATCATAGTGTTCTGCTCGTAGTGTTTTGATCAAAATAATTTATTTAGTGTGCAACAGTTATAATTACCACGAATATTCAAACATTCACATAGCGAGGCACCGTATTAACATCGGTGCAGTGAACTGTGAAAAATCATTCAATTACTCATGTTGTGTTCTTTCTTATTCTGTGTGCATGCGTTGTACTATGTTACGAGGTGAAAAGAAGTGCAAACATGGGAAAGAGGAGCGATCCATTCATATCAAAAGCCTATTTCTGGGCAATAACAGTGATAATCTCCCATAGGAGAGAAAAAGGAGAATTTACATCAACAAAAGAGAGAAGCAGAAACATAGGAAGGGGCAAGGGATCAGAAGAGCAGGAGATCGGAGGGACAGCAGGTCAGACGAGCTCAAGGTCAGCCTCTGTTGTCGTTGTAGCAGGGGCAGGAGTAGAGGCTTCAGCGATAGGGGCTTCCACCGGAGTAACTTCATCGGCAACAGGAGGAAGCTCTGGAGCAGCAGGCTCGGAGTATGGCTCGGCAGGGAGGGGTGCAGGACCTTCAAGAAAGTGAGGCAGCTCGACGCCTTGCACTTCGGGCTCGTTGTCGAGCTCGATCAGTTCTTTGCTCTGAAGCTCGGAGAACGCGGTGGCGTCCTCTTCATTGTCTTCCTTCAGGCGGCCTTGCTGGCGAAGCGAGTCGAGAACCTCTTTCTCGGTCTCAGCACGATCTTCATCCAAGAGCGTGTCCAGCTGAGACTGGTAATACTGCTGCAGTCTCAGGGTCACGGACCTCTCGGTGTCCTCTTTGGCTTTCTTGGCCTCCTCGAGCTCCTCTGCCAGTGCTACCTTGGCCGCCTCAGTCTCCTCCAACTGTCTGCCCAAGACTTGGGAGACATGCTCCAGCTCGCTGATGCGTACAACAGCGTTCTCCACCTCCTGCTTGGCCTTCTTTTCGGCCTCCTTTGCTGATCGTGCCTCGGCCTCAGCCTTCTCCCGTACCTTGGTGGCAGTGTTTAGCCTTACCTCAGCACGAACAGTATCAGCCTTGGATTGAGACAGATCAAAGTCTGCCTTGAGTCTCTCTTCAGCGAGAGTCTGCTCCAAAGTCTCCGTCCTATCCTTCCAGTAATTGATCCCATCTCGCAGCTGGGTGTACTTATTCTGGTTGCATCGCAGAGCTCTTGCACGAGCGTATTCATCTGTAAGGAAGTGTCTGGACGTTAGCACAACGAGAAGTAATATCTCCAACAGTTGAGGAAGAAGACGAGAGAGGGAGAAGCTTACTGTCGCCACCGATTGGCAGGCGGCGTAGGACAACTCGGACAATTGAAGTTGGCCGACCTCGGCGATGTCCTGGGGCAACCTCATCGCGTAAGTTATAGCTCGGGCGGCCGTCTCCGAGCTCTTCACCGATTCGTTCATGGTCGGTATCCCGAACCTAGAGAAGTCGGGAGACCAGCGCTGAACGAAGGCCGGCAGCATACTGGCCGGGAGACTCGTTGTGCCGGCTTCCGTTGCGGCCAAGGCAACCACAGCGGAGCTCGTGCTGGCGAGGGCAGTGGCAGCTTGAGAAAGGCCAGGCTCCGAGCTGACCTCGGGCACTGCCGTTGTCACCGCTGCTCTTGGGCTTGTTGGAGGAGCGGCAGAAGTGGAAGGGGGAGCAGCAATGGCTGCAATCTCTCTCTCCAGGCGTTTGTCCGCCTTAGCCTTCTTCCTGGCCTCATACTCGGCCTGGGTGGGCATCTTTCTCTTCGGGTCAGCAGTCGCTGTACCCTTGGAAGAATGGCTCCTCTTCTTCGTTGGCGGTGGTGGCAGTGGTGGCGGCTGAACCGTAGGACGAGCGGACCTCGGCTTCCTGCTTAGCGGGGGTAGATTTGTGTCAGTCATATCTTCTTCTTCTTCTTCTTCTTCTTCTTCTTCTTCTTCTTCAGCTAGATGAAGGGCTGGTGAAGGTGAGGAAGTGGAGGCGCCTTGTTGCTGTTGCTGTTGTTGGGTAGTTGCTGGAGTGCTGGCCGAAACCCGCGTGTCGGGGTTGAGTGGTTTCCACCTGATGTATTCCCCACCTCGAGCACGGCGAATACCGGTAAGAAGTTCTTCTTCTTCTGGGGCCAACTTCTTGTACGAGAACTTCTTCGGGTCAACTGCACACAGGAAAGCAAACGAGTACAACGAGAGTTAGTAAGGCGAGAGCATACAACGCACAACGAGATTGGGGTCAGGACAATGGTGCACAACGGACAACGGGTGACTAAAGTGGTAAAGTGGTATACCTGCTTCCACTCGGAAGACGTTGGGGACCAGGGAATTCTCTGCCTTCCAGCCGCCAGAGACAACGAATGGAGTGGCTTTCCATTTTCTTTCTCTATCGAGAATGCCCGAGACGAGCTCTGGATAGTGGGGTTTCTTGTTCCACGAATAGTAGGAGTACAAACCATCGTCATTGTTTCGGCATCTGACGGCATGGCAGAAGTGGAATAGGTGTCTAGCCTCTATTGGGTAGCCGTCCTTGATGAATTTGATCATCATGGACATGTACTTGTGGAAGCTCGGGTGCATCTGCCCCGGAGCAAGTTGCAGGGTGGACAGGACCTCATCCAAGACGGGATGAAGAGGGAAGCGAAGGCCAGCCTCAAGCTGGGAGAGATAGACAACGGTACAGGCAGATCGCCTATCAATGATAACATCATCTCGCTTGAAGTGGAGATTGACGTTGGAAGGGAAGTCGAAACGTTCCCTGTAACGGTTCAGATGTACCAACTGGTGTTGGCGCAGAGCTGAGGATTTTTCAATGTAGGCACCATGAGGTGCGCTACCTGTGCAACTGGCCTCATCATCGGAAGGGCCTCTAACTTCCTCTAACCTAGCGGGTTCTACGGGAACGATGGCGGCCATGGTGATTGGAAGAAACAGCGAAGAAGGGCAAAAACAGAGCGACGGAGTAGACAGAGCAGAATCACTCTGAGAACCAGAGAAGAGAGAAATGGAGAAACAGTAAAGAAATAATAAGAGATAGGGGTGAAGGGCGTACCGAACCAAAGAACTCAGAGAGATTGTTGAAGAGCTTGAGGAAGATGAACTTTCAGATGAGAAGAGAATTCGGCAGAGTAACAGTGCTTGATGAAACAGGGTGAAAGAGAAGGAGGATTTGGTGGGATTTTATAAGCATCTCCGGTTTGTGAAAGTACGCCACTGCCCTTCATCTAAGCCGAACACCTGTGTCAGCGGAAATGAAAGTAGTGGCAAGACCGTCTTTTCACCAAATAGAGTAACCGTCAGGGTCATTAAAACGTTTGAAATTCAAATCGACGATGATGACAGCCTGTCCGCATTAAAGAGACGTGACGGTTCGCACACGTAACCAGCTGACGTGAACGGTCGACCTTCCCAGCAAGCGTTTAAAGCACGCAACGTTTCGTCTTCCGGAGCAGTGCCAGGTATGATCTTTTTGTCCGTTTATGACGCTTCGAACTACGTTCCAAGCATCATAAAGGGGCAAATTGTAACGGATAAAATTCGTAAAACCAACTCAGCGTTGAGGGACGAGCTCGTTTTTGTCATTTTGTTCACGAAAGTGACACGTGGACACAAGTTGGGGTCACGAGCTTAAAATATCGGGGTCACACGTTGTCCGATGCACAACGATCCCGTTGTGCGCATTACGACATCTTTGTTCTCTTGCAGAACAACGTTTCCGTTGTGACTTTGACGACGTTCTCGTTGTCTAAAGCACAACGTGAACATTGTGCTCTTGTCAACGTCGTTGTCGTTGCACGAACAACGAGACCGTTGTCTCACCGACAACGAGGTCGTGCTGTGTTTTGAGGCATCTACGCCGTAACCGAGCTTGGGTCAACAACGAGACCGACTCGTAGGAGGAAGTGATCAGGAGGCGATCCATAATTCCGACAAGTGTGCCGAACTCGCCGTTTCGTGCCGAAAGCACTGTCTTGGCATTTAATGCTGGTCACTTCTGCGTACCGTCCGATCCCGTCCGATTGGACTTAGAGGAGACTCTCACGTGTAATGCAACCGACGGCAGATATATCTCAGATATTTGGCAATGAGTGCTAAGACACGTGGTATGGACACCTATGGCCATCCATGGTCATCGATGGCCATACCAACCTTGCCCTATAAAAACCCCGTGATTTTTAGTGCACAGGGGACTGGATCATTAACTCAGATCCGAGAATACGTGTTCAGTGCCCCTAGTGCCTTGAGTATTTTTCAGTGTTTGTTCTTGTGCTTACTGTTCACCATCTTCTACCCCTACTGACTTTACCATCGGAGTACAGGTCAGGGTGCCACACCCTCCGCTCCAACCTTCTACCAGTAAACCAGGACGTGGAAGTAGCTGCTGCTGACGCGTGTCCGTCCGGTATTTTTTCCCCACACAGTAATGATTATAAAAAGAGTTTAATTTTTTCACGGCCGGCAAAGAGGATCTCCTTTCCTAATGTAAATACAATGGCACTTTTCGGAGTTATGCAGGTAGTTTGGCCAAACACTTCCTCTCCGTAATGACAGAAGTGCCATCATCATAGGCAAAAAGAGAGTTAAGCTCTAGTTTTCTACCATAAAGTAGAGCTCGCGTTATTAAAAAGGACTTTGCTACTGAGACCGCCAATTAAGGGCCGAGACCACACCGAGACTTGGCTTGTGATGCACGAATCTCAAAATTTCATTCAATCCGTTTTTAAAATTTTGAGATCTGTGCATTATATACACGGTCTCGGCCTTTTGTAGTCTCGGCCTTTTGTAGTCTCGCTAGCATTTTCCTATTAAAAAAAAGACTTTGCTACTGAGGTCGTGTTAGGACCGAGACCGTGCTCCCTAACCTCAGGATTTCAAGTGTGACCCATTTCACATGGTGGGCTCCAGCTGAAATCCCTTGCTCCGAGCACGGTCTCGCCATAAACGGTCTCAGAAGCTTCATTTCTATAATATATTCATCACACTACCTCATCGGTGGTGGAGGGAGATGAATTACTGTGGTAGACTAATTGGCCACACTAGAACTCATAATGTCCGATCAGGTTCCCAATTAAGTGACCCTGCACTGGCATTATTGTTGAAGCTGGGAGGAGAACTGAGGAAGTGGTCGTATCTTGGTCGCAGTAGCTGCAAGGGTTGTTGCTGTTTTTCCGAATCCATGCTAAATAGGTTCGCTTGCTGGAATTGCATGTTGATTAGCTCAGCTTGTGCCTTGGCCAATTGCTCCTGGAGCTCTTGCACTTGTTTTTGGAGCTGGCATATCAACCCAACGCACCCGTAAACTGGGTCTCTAATCCTGGCCGTTGCCTCGTAAACCATGCTACTCACTGCATCTGCTCTCTGAGCTTCTGGAATTTCCTGATAATGCATAACCCTATCATGTAAGTCTAAATTAAGTTGCACTCAAATGAAGAACAGTCTATATGTCATGTGTTACCAGCAAGAACTTGATGATGCTGCTAGCACCATACACTTTGTGGGCAATCTTGAACTTGAGAGGTTCAGTTGGTGGGAAGTATGGTGCCAAAACGCATTTCTCGACGCATCGTCGACGGAGGAACTTACAGGCGACGCATGGGCTGATAACAGCAGGAGGAGGAGGAGAGAAAGAGAGAAGATAAGAGGTAGTGTTTGTTGTTCTAGTAGTTGTGTTAAGAGACTCCTGTTAGGGTTTTTCTTATTAAATAAAAACCTATGTGGTCTGGCGCAATCCTTAGTTTTCAAAACTCGGATTGTATTGCTGTCAATAGAGAATGTTAAGGATAATGGGTCCCACTAAAGAGATGTGATCAAACAGGGACTCTTTAAGTGTTATTAAAGCTAACAGCATGGTCAGGGTTGGCGACCGTTAGATCTTTGGTGTGATCCCTCTTAACCCTTGGATCTTATGATGAGTAAGGTTCCAAGGGTATATAAAGCAAAGAGGGGGTACCTCTTTTCTCTTACGTCAATTGGAAGCCCCATTGAATCAGACCTAAGGAGAAAAGAGAAGACTCTCTCATCCCTCTCAAGCAACATCACACCGTGAAGGGAATAGGGAAATTCCAGCGAAAGGTATGAGATTAACTGTTTCAATCCTTGTTTGCTTTTGATTATGAAATCTAGAAAAGTTGATTGCATGGTCTAGATCCAGGATTTGAATAATCTTGTTTTGTTTTAACATTATTATTCTTGAATCCTAACAATTGGTATCAGAGCACAGGGTTGACCTTATGATTAATTTTTCTTAATAATCAAATCTAAGTGGGGTTTTATTTTCGGATCTAAATAATCAATTTTTTTTATTCATTGATCTTGTGATTCGGATTTAAGGAAATTGAGAAATAGAAATTTAAAGGTAAATAAGATAAAGAAATTGATTTCGGATTTGATAATTAATTTTAATTGTTTTGAAATAAATTTTTGGAGTTGAAGAATATTTTTAAAGGATACGAGCGAATCAGATTTAAGGAAATCATTTAAAATAAAAAAAATATATAAAAATAAAAATAAAAAAGGGGTTTTTTGGCCGTTTTCGGTTGGACGGCGATTCCGCCGCCGTCCGTCGCCGGAAGAGACCACCGGCGGTATGGTTTTGGTCGCCTGAGTCAGGCCATCGGTTTGGCACCGGCGGCAGCCGCAGAGGTGGCCGGTAGGGTCCCCAAGAAGGAGAAACCGTATACGGTATTTAGGGTTTTAAAAAAAATAACAATAAAACAGTCCGGGTTGAGAAGATAGGCTTTTCGAGGGTCAACCCGAACCTACACCCGATCCATAGGTTCTGACCCAAACCGAATCCGAATGGGTTGAACCGACCCGATCATCATGGACCACAACCCGACCCGATTATACAGACCCGATTCACATGGACCGAACCGGATCGATCGGACCGGAATATATGCCGAACCGGATCAGGACTAAACCGGACAGAGCCGCATCTTAGACCGGACCGCGTAAGAGGGTTCGACCGCGCGCGCGTGACATGCAATCCGCGCGTGGAAGGCAGTACCCGCGCGCGTGCAGCCCAATTTCGGCGCGTGACGCGCACTACCTGCGCGTGACAGTCGTAGGAGTGTCCCCTGCGCATGACACGTCCACAGGACACGTCTAGGGAGAGTGTCCGACCTTCCCTGAAGTTTTTAGATGTTCTGATTCCGTTTTTGGGGTCCATTTAGACTTCTGAGCATTGTAAAGAGCTGTTTTAGTGCATGAATATTATTTTCTTATGGTTTTAACATTAAATAAAGGAAAAACTTGATGCTTTTACCCAAAATTATTATCAGGAATTATAGTTAGATCATCCTATGGGGTTTAGGTTTGATCTGTAAGGCGTTCGTTCGAATGGTCATAACCAAAGTAGGTTAGATTGTCTTGCCCAAAGGTGACCATCCTATAGAGGTTATGGTTATTCGAATTTAGGGATTTCAATCTCTTTAAGATCGCGAGTTTGCACTCACCTACATTGAATAACTAGTCTTGCCCAAAGGTGTCTAGGGACTTCTTGTAGACTGAGTGGGGCAGAATGATTTGTGCGTGGCGATGAGAGAAGGATAACCCTCTTGCCCAAAGGTGTGGAAGTGTCCTAATCAATCCAATACGTGATAGATCAGTTCTGTGCGCGACTATTGTCGCCAATTGGGGGGTGAATTGCATGTCGAAATCTCTTGCCCAAAGGTGTGATTAGATGATGCACCCACCTGTCCCGTAAAGTGGAAGTAAGCAATCTTAAAGTAAACCACTTTAGCTATCCGGCTTAACCCCAAGACCGGATTAGAATCATAAAGCTTAAAAAAAGTCATGCAAGGACAAGTATAAAGTAAATTATTATAATTTGTGCAATAATTTGTTAGACATACCATAACATAGTAAAACATTGACATTTTTAGATATGGATGGGTCTGTTGTTCAGAAACATTTGACTGGGATTGAGCCTCTGAATGGTTCAAACTATAGTTCTTGGAAGATGCAGCTAGATATAGTTCTGGGTTGCCTTGATTACGACTTTGTCCTACTGGAGGAAAAGCCGGTTACTCCCACTGCTGAGTCTTCAGATTCAGATAAGTCTTTGTATTCGAAATGGGAGAAGGCCAATAGGATGGCCATGATGATCATTAGGGCTTCTGTTCAAGAAGCAATCAGAGGTGGTATTCCTACTGCTGATACTGCTAAGGTTCTTCTTGAGACTATCAAGAAACAATTTATGGGATCTGTTAGGTCTCGTCAGTACAGTTGTTTAACTCAGCTGATTTCATTGAAGTATGATGGTGCTGGAAATGTTCGGGAGCACATCTTGAAGATATCTAAGTTAATTATCTCTCTCAGAGAGCTTGGGTTGACAATTGAGGATGACCTCATGGTGCATTTGGCTGTAGCCTCACTTCCTGAATCATTTGATGCTTTTAAGGTTAATTATAGTGCATAGGATAGGAAGTGGGATCTGCATGAACTGATAGCTGTGTGTGTTAGTGAGGAAGAGCGCTTGAAGCGTGGGAAAGCTGAGTATGCGAACTTGGCTGTGAATTCTGGTAGTAAGAAGAATTTTAAGAATAAAGGGTTCAAGAATTCTAATTCACAAAATTTCTGGCAATGACAAAATTCAGGACAGAGTTCGGGACATCAATTTCAGGGAAATGATAATACTGAGAAATCAGAGGAGATTGAGTGTTTCTTCTGCAAAGGGAAAGGTTACATGAAAAGAAACTGTTTCAAATATAGGGATTGGTGCAGGAAAAACAAAGGAGTTCATTCATCGGCGAAGCGCCAAGGCTGATGAGCTGCTGATTTTTGAAGAACTCTACACCAACAGTATTAGAGGCTGTTGGAACTTGCTAATTAGTATTAGACTTTGTTTATGGTTTTTATTATTAGATGTTATTTTCATTGTGCCGTTGTTTAGGCGAGATATTATTGGATTGGATACAGTTTAATTTTATCATTGAGGGGAGTACACTCTCAATCAGACATATTTTTCAGACAGTTAGTAGTAATATATTAGTAGATGATCTTTATTAGCTAAACTTGGACTCGTATTTTATATCATTCTTGTTGTATGTTTGTTAACATCAGACATATGTTAAGGTCAGTGGGAGCAGGTTTGTAAGTTATAATTTGGATATCAAGATTACCAGAGATCATATTTCTAGACGTTTGGAGTTATCTCATAGGATTTCAGTTTGGTTTACAAGAGATATATCGAACTAGAAATTTAAAAATTATTCAGACTCTGATTTTGCTTGATTTCAAGATAGTTTGAAATCCTCATCAGATTTTGTGTTGTTGCATGTTTGGATTGTGAACCCATTAAGTAAAGAACTCTCCACCAGAAATTTTTTAAAGAACTTGTCACTATTATGGAACCTTTAGAATCGTTTGATTCTTTTATTTAGTGGGAGTATTGTTCATTGTTTTATATTTCAGACATTTATATGATATACATGTCATTGTTTTACACTCTCAGATATTGGTATGTTATGGTTATGCAAATTAAATAATTGATGCATCATTTGATTATGTTATGTTTTGACTGCACGTGCAAAAGGTAAAGACATCAAGTGATGGATTTCACATGACGGATGTCATTGATGTCAGGTTTGCCCGAGAGCCTCGCACAAAGCTCTCAAGTTGCTTGGGCTGAACATGGTTGGGCACCATGTTTGAGGCCTTCATTCTGGATACAAGGTGATGGACTTCACATTGCGGTTGCCATAAAGTATCGGAATGACATGCATATGCTTAAATGCATGTAGCGTGGACAATTTTTGGACGTATACATTTTTTATCACATAAGGTTGTGTATAGTCCATATCACACCATACCTTGCCACCATAAAGAACCGCTCTGAAACATTAGTATTACTAGCTGTTTGACCATGGAGTGGCTTGCATCATAGTAAATGAACACTAGTAGATGCTAAATGCTTCCATGATCACCGTTAGTGGTGCTTTTGAATCAAAGTGACAGTTAAAGAACACTTAATTCTCGACAGCAATGTTTTTCAAAATCAAAAAAAGAGTGGCCACTCACGTTTTTAAGGTTGTTCAATCCGAAAAGTCATTTTATTTTATTTAAGGATTGCTTGGACCAAGTGGGAGATTGTTAGGGTTTTTCTTATTAAATAAAAACTTATGTGGTCTGGCGCAATCCTTAGTTTTCAAAACTCGGATTGTATTGCTGTCAATAGAAAATGTTAAGGATAATGGGTCCCACTAAAGAGATGTGATCAAACAGGGACTCTTTAAGTGTTATTAAAGCTAACAGCATGGTCAGGGTTGGCGACCGTTAGATCTTTGGTGTGATCCCTCTTAACCCTTGGATCTTATGATGGGTAAGGTTCCAAGGGTATATAAAGCAAAGAGGGGGTCCCTCTTTTCTCTTACGTCAATTGGAAGCCCCATTGAATCAGACCTAAGGAGAAAAGAGAAGACTCTCTCATCCCTCTCAAGCAACATCACACCGTGAAGGGAATAGGGAAATTCCAGCGAAAGGTATGAGATTAACTGTTTCAATCCTTGTTTGCTTTTGATTATGAAATCTAGAAAAGTTGATTACATGGTCTAGATTTAGGATTTGAATAATCTTGTTTTGTTTTAACATTATTATTCTTGAATCCTAACAACTCCATCTCACTGTAGACGGCCAGGTTTGTGTTGAGAGACTCCATCTCAGGTCAGATTTAAGAAAGAGAGAGGAAGAGAAGGCGGCGTTGAGGAAGAAAGCAAGGAAGGACGATGTAATCCTTTATCCCAAAGGCATAGAATTTAAATGGGACGTATTCTTCTCCAGTTATAACCGGTTACGCCCCTGAGGTGAAAAGAAAGCCTTAGCCGAATTTTTCACAGTTGAAAAAGATGACGTTAGCTTTATGGTGCCAAATCATCTCCAGTGATAACCGGATGTGGCACATCCGGTTATCACCCCTAAAGGTCGCCACGTGTCTCCTTTGACACCCCTTAACCGTGGGTAAGGTTCACCCTCCCTTAGGGTTCACCCACCTATTTTTGGTTTTTTTTTTAAATATTAATTCTATTTTTAAAATTAAAAAACTGTTTTTACTCTCATGTTTCATGTTACAAGTCTGATCCGACCAGGGGCGGACCGAACTCGGATGGGCTTGCTGTTGCCCATATGTGTCTTATAAAATGAGGGCCCACCTACGGTTTACATGGGAATCACCGAATGATAAAAATGGGGCCCATTTTGCAAGACACATATGGGCAACAGTGCAAGCGAGCGCTGTTGCCCATTCGAACTCGGGGCGGACCAGGGGAGCCATGGCCCCCCCAAAACTTTTATTTTTTTTACTTACATAATTATAAAATTTTAAGAATAAATTTTTCCTATTATCTATAGTGGCCCCCAAAAATAACTTTAGTAAGTTGACCGAGAAATTTGGCCCTCCAAAAATTTGAATTTTTTTTTTATATGTGTAATATAAAAAACTAAACATATAATTAAATTTTATTTTAAACAATAGTTAATTATGTTTAGAACAAAGATTAGCAAATCGTGCATTCGGCTATATAGCCAAATGTCAATCCATGTGTCCTTTTTAACACTCACTTAACTAAATTAAGGTTAATAACTTTTTAAAAAGATCAAAGGTTCACTACAAAACTACATGTCTATAATGGCGGTTTTTTAACGGCGATTTCCAATAACCGTAATACAAGGTTATTTATCACGGCGGTTTACTACAACTGCAGTAGAAGCATGGTTTTCGCCTCTTTGCAACGGCGGTTACTAATAAACCGTCGTGACAACCGATATTACCACGGCGGTTTATTAATAACCGTCGTGGCAAAGAGTTCCCACCACCTTTTCGGCTTCCTGCCTTATCAATTCCCGCCTTGAATATAGCAGCGGTACGTTTTAATAACCGTCGTTATAAACATTAATAGTAACGGCAGTGGTAAAATAAACGTCATTACAACTGAATTGTACTATCTCTTTTATCTTTGATTTTTTTTATTGCATGCAATAAATTTTATTTTTCTTGCATGCAATGGATGTCATAATGCTCTCCCTTGTGCTCAGGTGGCCTTCCCCAGCAGGTCCACATTTCCAGCATCTTCACAACAATAAGGCCCTCTGAACAATTTTTTTTTATTTTTTGGTTCTGATCTTAAATGCTTGGTTTGGAACTAATGAGATTTGAATGCTAGAAATTGTTATGCTAGAAATTGTTGCATACTAATGAGATTTAAATCCCTTTGGAATTGAATATTTCTTTGTAAGATTAGTGAGATTCGATTTTGTGGTGTGGAATTTGTCTAATTAATTGGTTGAAATGATAAATATATGCCCATGTATTTTTTTGCTCATTTCCTTCTTTGTTAGATGTTTATAAATATTTTTTAATGTTTCATTAGGCTTAACCACAAATAAAGGGGGCTCTACAAGCCGCCACACGTCCCTTTTAACACCCACTAACTGTGGCTAAGTTTCGCTTAATTATGTTTAACCATAGTTAAAGGATCTCTATATATAAGCCACAACTTGTCCCAAGATTCACTCACCCCTAATGTTCATCCATCTAACATTGGTTTTTAGAAAGAAAAAAAAAACTTAGGTTGATTATGCTTATTAACCACAATTAAAGAGGGCTCTACAAGCCGCCACATGTCCCCTTTAACACCCACTAATTGTGGATAAGATTCACTCACCCCTAGGATTCATCCATCTAATTCCCTCTTAAGAATCCATATCTCATAGTCCTTGCCTTAATCTATGGCCAACTCCTTGAACCCCAAAGAGGGTGACAGTGGCCCAACCTAGTTTCATGAATTAGAGAGCCCAACATTTAGGCTCCATTCTTTTGGAACTTTTAAAAGTCCAGAACATTAATACTTTTGAACGTTTGGGACAAGAGGGGAGAGGGTTTCTAACCCTCTTACGTGATGGTATCTCAGATTCATTGGGTTCAATTTAATTAGTACTAAATAGTTTAGTCTGCAATTTGTTAGATTAGTTTTGTTTTAATGTTAACATTTGATTAGTTTTGATCTAAAAATAGATTAGTTTTAAGGAAATAGGTTACTATAAAAGCTGGTTCTTAGGTTATCTTTAGCATAGGTCTAGGTTAGTTAAAGTCTAGTTTTAGGTTAGATCGTAAGCTATTTAAAGTCTATTTTGTAATTCTGTAGTTCGTGGTTAATTATGGTACATAGATAGATTTTAGGTTAGGCTAGTTTTAGTATAAAGTTTCATTTAGTTCTAATGTTAGTTTTAACTTGTTAGTTAGTTATTCCTTAGTGAGTTCAAATGTAGTCCTAAAGTTAGTCAAAGGTTAGTCCTTAGTTAGTCTAGGGTAGTCCCAAAATTAACCGTAGGTTAGTCCTTTAGTTAGTCTTAGATATAGATCTTAACCTATTTAAAAATCTGATCTTGGTTAGTTCTAGACTAATTATAGCTTATATGTAGGTTGTTTTTGGTTAGTTTCTAGGTTAGGACTAGCTTAGTCTAAATCATTTTTAGTTAATCTTCCTAGGTTAGTTTAAACTTAGTTAAAATCCGTTCTTTAGTTAGAATTAATTAGTTTGTAGCTTAGTTTTAACTTAGGTTTAGGCCAAATTGTTTCTTGGTTAGATATTAGGGTAGTCCTCAAGTTAGTCTTAGGGTTAGATTTAGAATATGCTACTGCTCGGTCTTTAGGTTGGTTCCTAGGTTGGTCTTAGTTCATGAAAATTTGTTACTTGTGCAACTTAATTCTGATTTTAATCATTGTAGCTAGCCACTGTAAGCAACCTATTTTTGCAACCTTGGATCCACATCTCACTCCCCTTCAGACTCAAAGGACCTGAGCCCATTAGCATGTGTTTTCTCTATATTATCTTTAGTGTTGGGATCTTTATTCAGATGATTTTCCTGCCTACTCTGGTTAGATTCGAAGAATCAATGTATGAGCAAAAGCGGTGAACCCCATATGCAAAAAAGAAGCTGGGCAAAGAATGATATAGCCCAAAACTATATGCATAAATTATGCCTAAAAATAGGAGACCTATTCAGTACAAACGTTCATCTTCCGAGTCCTTTGAAGTCCTTAAGCACCGAGGACTATAGATTGAGTAGTACAAAAGTTCATCTTAATGTTTAATGCGATCAGGTGTAACTAAGTTGATCATATCACACATGATGCACCATAGGTGTAGCTAACCCATGCATCTCCCTTGACCTTGTCCTAGGGTTAGCCTAACCCTAGTGAACTTACTTGACTTTAATACAACCCAACAGTAGTGTGCAGATCGAGATTGATAGTAGTAGACAAATATGATTCCTCCTTAAAATGTCTTTTTGATGGTAATTGTAAATTGGTATTTATGTTAATTGTTTAAAATACCTAGGGGGTACATAAACTTTGTGTTTATGATGGTTGGATTTTTGTATTGGTTTAATTTCATACAGAACCTTAGATCTCTCATTCAAGAATCATTGTGTGACAAGTGCATTTCTTGTATCATCTATTTGGATAGATTAGTTGTAAACTATGACGTTTAGTTCTCTTGTGGGGCTAAATGTAGGTTAACAACTTTTCAGTCTTGTTTGTGATAAAGTGTATTTATCTGTATATGATTCTTGAATTGTCTGGTTGGACAGTTTGGGAATGCATAATCTCCAGTATAGTCAGTTGCTCATGTTTTGTCCAGATTAAGGAAAATTTTGTCAGTCGTTTCTCTTGTTTTCTGGATACATATTTAGACAATGTGGGTGTAGAGACCCGAATCTTTTCATGTTTTTAGTGCATTGCATTAAGGGTATTTTAGTCTATAAGTTAAGTGGAAATTAGAAATTCTAAAACGCCAGAAATGTTCGTTTTCGAAAGACGAATCCAACCCAAGTTGAATCGTCAAAATCCGACGAACGAGTCAAAAGTTATGGCCAAAACAGTAAAGGGAGTCAAAACCTGCAGGAACCGATCGCTCGGTATCTATCGACTGGTCCAAAATTTTGTATGGAGAAATTTTCCAGAGAGTGTGTTTTTGACCGATCGCCCGGTCATAAACACCGATCGATCGGTAGGCAACCGATCGCTCGGTCATTACCACCGATCGCTCGGTCCTTCGTGTTTTTGCTGATTTTTAGTATGGGCTTTTTGGTCTTTTCGTTCTCAGACCTTGGGGCTATAAATAGGGGGTCCTACTCGAAATATTAAAATACTCCACCTAGTTCTAACCTAATTTGGCAAAAAGGGGGAGAAACCCTAGGGTTTTGAGAGAGGGTTTTCTTGGAGAAGGAGGAGATTGATAGGAGATTGCAAGAAAAGTTTGGGAAGCTTCTCCAAATCGTCTCGGGAGCGTTTGAATCCAAGGGAAGGATTCCTAAGGTCGATATACTATCCTAATCAACTCTATTTTAAGGTTTTGTGAATGTTGATGTGCTAAGAATTGTAGAAATAGATAGTTGATGCATTTTCCCTAATTTTCTATGAAATAAGCTAATTATGGATGGGAATGTGAATGAAAATATGGATTTGAATGTGGATAGAATGTATGGAGGATGGGAATGTATGGAGGATGAGATTAATTCGTGGATGTGGATGAATATATGGATTGTATGGATGGAATTATGATTTGATGAATGCATGAAAAAGGTAGAGAAACAATGGGTTCATATTATGTGTACACAAGGTGTTTGTGAAAATGCTTGAAAGGATAAATGCTATTATACTCTTATGAAATGGTGGTAAATTGATTATGAATTGTGTTAAGGATTATGATAAGATATATATGTGATTGTTTGGTAAGTATATCTAATTACTTGCATGGAAATTGGTAATCGGGAAGGTAAGAACTTAGAGGAAAATCTCTCAGACCGAGAATTCTCTAACTATTTGGTATGGGACATATAGTGGAGTTTCCATGGTGGGAGATCGGAACCTAAGCAATTACCAACTCGGATATTAATTTCGACACTTAAGCACATATGCACGTGTATGTTAAGATAAGAGTCTCACAAGTCACACATATGGACTACAAGCATGAACATGGCATACGTATGACATTCTGAATAAGCATAAGCATGGCATGGTCCGTATCCGCCAAGAACGGCATGTCTCATTACTGTGTGATCTGAATAAGTGCATAAGGCATGGTCCGTATCCGCCAAGAACGGCATGTCTCATCCTGGTATGATCTGAATAAGTGCATAAGGCATGGTCCGTATCCGCCAAGAACGGCATGTCTCATCCTGGTATGATCTGAATAAGTGCATAAGCATAAGTGTAAGCATCTCACAAGCACGTGGTCTCATAAGCATAAGCAACTCATAAGTGTATTGTCTTCCAAGTCTAAGATTCTCACAAGTACACAAGTCAAGGTGATGATATGATGAATATGCGCACACGTTCTTCCGCACTCTGATTATGTTATTATGCTATTGGATATGTTTCTGACTAAGTGCAGGTATATTATTATTGTTGATTGGATTTATATACACTGAGTACCTTTGTACTCAGCCGGACTTTTGTCTTGGCAGGTTTAGAGCAGGAGTACACGGTGGAGCCGTGGGTTGAGGAAACATACATTGAGGAAGGAGGTGAAGGTGAGCCTTCTGAGGAGGGAGCCGGAGACTTGGGCGGCTACACCTCTTAGTTTACATTTCCTTTCTTTGAGAGAGTTTTGTAATTGACTTTTAGAGGATGTTGCTCAGTAGACTTTTATGGTTGTGTATCAGACTCTTATTGGTTCATTGTTAGTGTATATATAGACCTTAGACTTGTGCAAGTTGGATTGGGTATATATATATCGAAATTTTATTATCCTCATTTTTGAAGACTCGTGTGGTAGCCTTGTATGCATGGTTTTAAGCAGGTTTAAGTAATGTGGCGATTCCAAAGTCCTATTTTAGCCTTGTAGGATTTTGGGGTCGTACAGTGGGGGGTTTGCCCCTAGTCTAAATCGTGTACTTGGAGAACGATAGGGAAATGCTGCCAAATTTCCTTGAAATAAAACAAATCACCTAAGCTATTGATTGATGGGGATTATGCATTCTTGAATGGGATAGGAATACCCCACCCTTTAGAAGAGGATTTAATTGCGATAGGAAGCATGCATACATATTGTAATTGACTGATGATATCGAACTGTTGCTATTTCTCAGAATAGTAAACGAATGACTTAGAAATCTAATCTCATCCATCATGGATAGGAGTTGGATTGAAATGTCAAGATCCTTTTTGTCCATAATTTTATAAGAAGCATCGAATGATAATTGTTAGTATCTAAGCAATTGGGAGTGTATTTTTTGTATTGAAATACACGCGTTAGAAGAAACGGCATCAAAATCCGACTCCCGGTTTGGATTTGGTGCGAGTTTGTAGGTTTAGGCTAATGAACTAAACTTTGTCTTCAACTCAATACTATGAAATATTTAAGATTAATTTTTTTATTTGCATATTTGTGGTGAAATTCAAAAATTTTATCGTTTCGCTATTCTAATAATAAATTGTATTTTATTATTCTTGTAGGAGGGTGTCGGCAGCACACATCTATCCAGCTTTGGAGCAGCAAGAGCAACCCAGTCAGAGGGACCTACTAGGCAGCTTTAGCATATTTTTTTTATTTTTTTATTTGATACATTTTATGGACATGCATATTTGAAATTATTACATTTTAGACCGTTTATTGTGACATTTTTATCGAGAACATAATTTATTATATTGATAGAAAATATTTCGGATTTCAGGAAAATTTGTAGCTAATTTGAATTTATGTATATAGCTAACCTGTACAATTAATACAATTTACAAAAAATTTAATAAACAAAATATTTTGTAATATTTAAAGTGTGAGCGGTTTGCAAACCGCCACAGTTAGAGACTATAGATTATCAAAAACGCCGTATATAGCATTATCTAACGACAGGTTGAAAACACCACCATTGTAAATGCACTTAGTAAGGCGGCTCTGTAACCACCGTTATATATTGAAGTACGAATAACATTGGAGAATTAGAAATGACAAGCAATTACCCTTTCTAATAATTGGTCGTATACAAGTATAAAATAACGCCCGTTGATAAAAATTCGTCTACTCCACCAACTGATATAATAACCGCGTTGAGT